>CM038794.1:205037044-205081223 GCA_021764765.1 Vicia sativa
GATGAATTTTGAAGAATATAAATCTTAATCGGATAAATTTGAGAGTGAATATAAGTCTTGAGAAATCTTGTGAGTTGAAGTGAATATAAGTCTTGAGGAAAATGGTGAAAATTAAAGTGAACATTAAACTTAAAATGATGCGATGAAATTTGAGTGAATATAAATCTTTAGAAATCGATGAAAATTGAAGAAATATATGTCTTAAAAAAAGCGATGAAATTTAGTGAATATAAGTCTTTAGAAAATCTGGTGAAATTTGAAATGAATAAAAGTCTTCAGAAGATCGTGAAAATTAAGTGAATATAAGTCTTTAGAAAATTTGGGAAATTTTAAGAGAATATTAGTCTTCAGAAAATCTGGTGAAACTTGAAGTGAACATAAATCTTAAGATAACCTGATAAAATTTGAAGTGAATATAAATCTTAAGAAATATGGTAAATTTGAAGTGAATATAAATCTTAAAAATCGATGAAATTTAGTGAATATAAGTCTTGAGAAAATGGGATGAAATTTGAGTGAATATAAGTCTTCAGATAACATGTGAAAATTGAAGTGAATAGTCTTAAGATAACAAGAGTGAAATTTGAGGTGAATATGAGATCTGAAAATTGTGGTGAAATTTTTGAGTGAATATAAGTCTTCAGAAAATCGATGAAAATTGAAGTGAACATAAATCTTAAGAAAATTTGGTGAAAAATTAGTGAATATAAATCTTAAGATAATTGATGAAACAAGTGAAATAAAAAATCTTAAAAAATAGATGAAATTTGAGTGAATTTAAGTCTTCAAAAAATTCGGTGAAAATTAATGTGAACATAAATCTTAAGCTAATTTGATGAAATTTGCAGTGATATAAATCTTTAGAAAATCTGATGAAAATTTAAGGAAACATAAATCTTCAAAAAACTGAAGAAATTTGAAGTTTAATTAAGTGTTCAAGAAATACGGTGAAAATTAAAGTGAATATAAATCTTTCGATAATCTGATGAATTTTGAAGTGAATATAAATCTTCAGAAAATCTGGTGAAAATTAAAGTGAATATAAATCTTCAGAAAATCTGGTGAACATTAAAATGAACATAAATCTTATAAGAATCTGATGAAATTTGAAGTTATTATAATTCTTTAGAAAATCTGATGAAAATTGAAAGAAATATAAATCTTAAAAAATCTAATGAAATTTGAAATTGAATATAAGTCTTCAAAAAATAAAGGTGAAATTTAAAGTGAATATAAGTCTTCGAGAAAATGTGATGAGAATTTAAGTGAATATATGAGTCTTCATAAAATGCATTTGAAATTTGAAGTGAATATAAGTCTTCGGAAAATTTGGAAAATTAAAGTGAATATAAATCTTAAGATAATCTATGAAATTTGAAGTGAATATAAATCTTCAGAAAATCTAATGAAAATTAAAGTGATCATAAATCTTAAGATAGAATTGAAATTTAAGTGAATATAAGTCTTAAGAAAATGAAATTTGAGTGAATATAAGTCTTCAAAAAATCGGTGAAAATTGAAGTGAACATAAGTCTTAAAATAAATGAAATTTGAAGTGAATATAAGTCTTCAAAATCATTGAAATTTAAAAATGAATATAAATCTTCAAAAATCGTAAATTTAAGTGAATATAATTCTTCAGAAAATCTGGTGAAAATTGAAGTGAACATAAATCTTAAGATAATCTGATGAAATTTGACGTGAATATAAATCTTAACAAAATATGATGAAATTTGAAGGAAATATAAATCTTAAAAAAATTTGATGAAATTTGAAGCGTTTATAAGTCTTGAGAAAAGCTGGTGAAATTTTAAGTGAATATAAGTCTTAAAAAAATATGTTAAAAATTGAAGTGAACATAAATCTTAAGATAATCTGATGAAATTTGAAGTGAATATAAGTCTTAACAAAATCTGATGAAATTTGAAGTGAATAAGTGTTTAGAAAATTGGGGAAATTTTAAGTGAATATAATTCTTCAGAAAATCTGGTGAAAATTGAAGTGAACATAAATCTTAAGATAATCTGATGAAATTTGACGTGAATATAAATCTTAAAAAAATATGATAAAACTTGATGGAAATATACATCTTAAAAAAATTTGATGAAATTTGAAGAGATTATAAGTCTTGAGAAAAGCTGGTGAAATTTGAAGTGAATATAAGTCTTAAAAAAATATGTTTAAAAATTGAAGTAAACAGAAATCTTAAGATAATGAATGAAATTTGAGTGAATATAAGTCTTAACAAAATCGTGGAAATTTGAAGTGAATATAGTAATTTAAGAAAATTAAGGGAAATTTTAAGTAAATATAAGTCTTCAAAATCTGGGGTGAAAATTAGGTAGAGATATAAATCTTAAGAAATCGTTGAAATTTGAGTGAATATAAATCTTAAGTAAATTTGTGATATTGAAGGAATAAAATCTTAAAAATCTTTATGAAATTTAAGTGAATATAAGTCTTGAAAATTTAGTGAAATTTGAAGTGAATATAAGTCTTCAAAATCATGGAAATTGAAGTGAATATAAATCTTAAGATAATTTGATGAAATTTGATGAATATAAGTCTTCAAAAATCGGTGAAAATTAAGGAATATAAATCTTAAAAAATCTTATGAAAATTGAAGGAAATATAAATCTTAAAAAATCGATGAAATTTGAAGTGAATATAAGTCTTTAAAAATTTTGTGAAATTTGAAGTGAATATAAGTCTTGAAAATCTGTGAAAATTGAAGTGAACATAAATCTAATCAGATGGGTGGTGAGTGAACAAGAATGCTGAAAATGGGTGAATTTGGAGAATATAGGCAAAAATCTAATGAAATTTGAAGTGTATAGTCTTGATCGGTGAATGGGTGAAATTGGAGGGAATATAAGTCTTATGAAAACTTGTGAAATTTGAGTGAATATAAGTCTTTAGAAATGGGTGAAAATTGATGAATATAAGTCTTGGAATCTGGGGTGAAGAAGGAGTTAGAAAGTGAGACATAAAAGTCTTCAAAAGTCTGGTGAAATTGGAGTGAACATAAATCTTGGATAATCATGAAATTTGAAGGAATATCAATCTTAAAAGAATCTGATGAAATTTTAAGTGAATAAAGTTTTCAAAAATCGGGTGAAATTTGGGAACAAATCTTAAGATAATCTGGGAATTTGAAGTGAATATAAGTCTTAAAAAATCTATGAAATTTTAAGAATATAAGTCTTAGAAAATCTAGTGAAATTTAAAGTGAATATAGTCTTAAAATCGGGTGAAAATTGAAGTGAACATAAGTCTTTAAAATAATGCTTTGAAATTGAAGGTGATATAAGTCTTAAGAAAATTTGATGAAATTTGGGTGGATATAATCAAGAAATGGGTGAACATTCAAGATAGACCCCGTATGATAATCAAATTGGGAGTTTCAAGGGTGATTATAAAGTCTTTAGAAAATCGTTAGAAAATTGGAGAAATAAATCTTAAAGATAATTGATGAAATTTGAGTGGATATAAGACTTTAGAAAATCTGGTGAAATTTAAAGTGAACATAAGTCTTGAAAATCATGGAATTTGAAGTGAATATAAGTCTTGTAAAATTTGATGAAATTTGATGAATATAAGTTTTAGAAAATTTGGAGAAAGTTAAGTGAATATAAATCTTAAGATAATCAGTGAAATTTGAGTGAATATAAATCTTTAGAAATAAAATTTGAAAATTAAAGTGAATATAAATCTTAAGATAATCGAGATAAAATTTGGAAGTGAATATAAGTTTAAGAAAATCTTGTGAAATTTGAGTGAATATAAGTCTTCAAAATCGGTGAAAATGAAGTGAACATAAATCTTAAGATAATCGATGAAATTTGAAGGATATAGGTCTTCCAAAATCGGTGGAATTTAGAAGTGAATATAAGTCTTCAAAAATCGTTGAAAATTTGAAGTGAATATAATTCTTGGGAGATCGAATGAACGTTGAATTGAATATAAGCTTAGGATGATGGAATTGAGGAGTTTGGGGAATATAAATCTTGTAAAGCATGGAGCTTGGAGGATATAAGTCTTAAAATGGCGGTGGAATTTGAAGATGATTATAAGTCTTGGGAAAATAATTGGGGAATTTGAAGTGAATATAAGTCTTCAAAAATAATGTTGAAATTGGAGTGAACATAAATCTTAGATAATCAAATGAAATTTGAAGTGAATATAGATCTTCAACAAAATCATTGAAATTTAGGTGAATATAAGTGTTTAGAAAATCTGGGGAAATTTTAAGTGAATATAAGTCTTCAGAAAATCTGGTGAAAATTGAAGTGAACATAAATCTTAAGATAATCTGGTGAAAATTGAAGTGAACAAAAATTATAAGATAATCTGATGAAATTTGAAGGAATTATTAACCTTACAAAAATCTAATGAAATTTGAAGTGAATAAAGTCTTCTGAAAATCGGGTGAAATATGATGAAAATTAAAGGAAATATAAATCTTAAAAAAACTGATGAAATTTGAAGTGAATATAAGTCTTTAGAAAGTCTGGTGAAATTCGAAGTGAATATTAGTCTTCCGAAAATCTGGTGAAAATTGAAGTGAACATAAATCTTAAGAAAATTTAGTGAAAATTAAAGTGGACATAAATCTTAAGATAATCTGATGAAATTTGAAGGTAATGTAAGTCTTCAGAAAATCTTGTGAAAATTAAAGTGAACATACATCTTAAGATAATCTGATTAAAGTTGATGTGATATAAATCTTCAGAAAATCTGATGAAAATTGAAGGAAATATAAATCTTCAAAAAACTGAAGAAATTTGAAGTTTATATGAGTGTTTAGAAAATCTGTTGAAATTTCAAGTGAACATAAGTCTTCAGAAAATGTGATTAAATTTGAAGTGAATATAAGTTTTCATAAAATCTGTGATGAAATTTGAAGTGAATATAAGTCTTCAGAAAATCTGGTGAAAATTAAAGTGAACATAAATATTAAGAAAGTTTGATGAAATTTGAAGTGAATATAAGCCTTTAGAAAATTTGATGAAATTTGAAATGAATATAAGTCTTTAGAAAATCTGTTGAAAATTAAAGTGAACAATAATCTTAAGACAATCTGATTAAATTTGAAGTAAATATAAATCTTTAGAAAATCTGATGAAAATTGAAGGAAATATAAGTCTTTATAAAATCTGGTGAAATTTGAAATGAACATAATTCTTTAGACAATCTGGTAAAAATTAAAGTGAACATAAAGCTTAAGACAATCTGATGAAATTTGAAGTGAATATAAATCTTTTGAAAATCTGATGAAATTTGAAGTGAATATAAGTCTTTAGAAAATCTGATTAAATATTAAGTGAATATAAGTCTTCAGAAAAGTCTGGTGAAAATTGAAGTGAACATAAATTATAAGATAATCTGATAAAATTTGAGGTGAATATAAATATTAAGAAAATCTGATGAAATTTTAAGGAAATAATTTTTTTTTAAAAATCTAATGAAATTTGAAATGAATATAAGTCTTCCAAAAATTTGATAAAAATTGAAGTGAATATAAGTCTTCAGAAAATCTGGTGAAAATTAAAGTGAATATAAATCTTATGATAATCTGATGAATTTTGAAGTGAATATAAATCTTCAGAAAATCTGGTGAAAATAAAAGTGAATATAAATCTTAAGATAATCAGATGAAATTTGAACTGAATATAAGTCTTCAGAAAATCTTGTGAAATTTGAAGTGAATATAAGTGTTCAGAATATCTGGTGAAAATGGAAGTGAACATAATTATTAAGATAATCAGTTGAAATTTGAAGTGAATATTAGTCTTCAAAAAATCTATGGAAATTTTAAGTGAATATAAATCTTAAGATAATCTGTTGAAATTTGAAGTGAACATAATCCTAAAATAATCTGATGAAATTTGAAGTTAATATAAATCTTTAGAAAATTTGATGAAATTTGAAGTGAATACAAGACTTCAGTAAATTTGATGAAATTTGAAGTGAATATAAGTGTTAAGATAATCGAATGATATTTTAAGTGAATATAAATCTTAAGGATGAAAATTGAAGGAAATATAAATCTTAAAAAATCTAATGAAATTTAAAGTGAATATAAGGTATCTGAAAATCTGGTGAAATTTAAAGTGAATATAAGTTTTCAGAAAATTTGGTGAAAATTGAAACTAATATAAATCCTAAGATAATCTTATGAAATGGAAAGTGAATATAAGACTTTAAAAAATTTGATGAATTTTGAAGTGAATATAAGTCTTTAGAAAATCTGATTAAATTTTAATTGAATATAATTCCTCCAAAAAATATGATTAAAATTGAAATGCACATAAATCTTAAGATAATCTGATTAAATTTGAAGTGAATATAAATCTTAAGAAAATCCGATGAAATTTGAAGTGAATATAAGTCTTTAGAAAATCTGGTGAAATTTAAAGTGAACATAAATCTTAAGATAATTTGATGAAATTTGAAGTGAATATAAATTTTCAGAAAATAAGGTGAAATTTGAAGTGAATATAAGTCTTCAGAAAATCTGGTGAAAATTGAAGTGAACATAAATATTAAGATAATCTGTTGAAATTTGAAATGAATATAAGTCATCTGGAAATTTGATGAAATTTGAAACGGATATAAGTCTTCAAAAAATATGGGGAAATTTAAAGTGAATATAAGTCTTCAGAAAATCTTGTGAAAATTGAAGTGAACATAAATCTTAAGAAAATTTGATGAAATTTGAAGTGAATATAAATCTTAAGAAAATATGATGAAATTTGCAGTAAATAAAAATCTTTAAAAAATCAGATGCAATTTGAAGTTAATATAACTCTTTAGAAAATCTTGTGAAATTTGAAGTGAATATAAGTCTTCAGAAATTCTGGTGAAAATTGAAGTGAACATAAATATTAAGAAAGTTTGATGAAATTTGAAGTGAATATAAGCCTTTAGAAAATCTGATGAAATTTGAAATGAATATAAGTCTTCAGAAAATCTGTTGAAAATTGAAGTGAAGATCAATCTTAAGAAAATTTGATGAAATTTGAAGTGAATATAAATCTTAAGAAAATATGATGAAATTTGCAGTAAATAAAAATCTTTAAAAAATCAGATGCAATTTGAAGTTAATATAACTCTTTAGAAAATCTTGTGAAATTTGAAGTGAATATAAGTGTTCAGAAATTCTGGTGAAAATTGAAGTGAACATAAATATTAAGAAAGTTTGATGAAATTTGAAGTGAATATAAGCCTTTAGAAAATTTGATGAAATTTGAAATGAATATAAGTCTTTAGAAAATCTGTTGAAAATTAAAGTGAACAATAATCTTAAGACAATCTGACTAAATTTGAAGTAAATATAAATCTTTAGAAAATCTGATGAAAATTGAAGGAAATATAAGTCTTTATAAAATCTGGTGAAATTTGAAATGAACATAATTCTTTAGACAATCTGGTAAAAATTAAAGTGAACATAAAGCTTAAGACAATCTGATGAAATTTGAAGTGAATATAAATCTTTTGAAAATCTGATGAAATTTGAAGTGAATATAAGTCTTTAGAAATGGGAAGTTTGAGTGAATATAAAGTCTTGAAAATATCGGGTGAAATTAGTGAACATAAATCTTAAGTAATCGATGATTTGGAGGAAATATAAGCAAAAATCAATGAAATTTGAGGTAAATAAAATCTTCTTAAAATCCGTGAATTTGAAATGAATATATCTTCTAAAAGTGGTGAAATTGAAGTGAACATCTCAGATAATCTGGTTAAATTTGAAGTGAATATAAATCTTAGAAAATCCGATGAAATTTGATGTGAATATAAGTCTTTAGAAAATGCAGGTGAAATTTAAAGTGAACATAAATCTTAAGATAATTTGATGAAATTTGGTGAATATAAATCTTGGAAAATAAGGTGAAATTTGAAGTGAATATAAGTCTTACGAAAATCACGGTGAAATTGAAGTGAACATAAATCTTAAGATGATCATTGAAATCTTAAGTGGATATAAGTCATCAGGAATTTGATGAAATTTGAGTGAATATAAGTCTTCCAAAAATCGGTGAAATTTTAAGTGAATATAGTTCTTTGGAAAATCGGTGAAAATTGAAGTGAACATAAATCTTAAGATAATTTGATGAAATTTGAAGTGAAAATAAATCTTAAGAAAATATGATGAAATTTGAAGTAAATAAAATCTTAAAAATCGGGATGAAATTTGAAGTGAATATAAGTCTTTAGAAAATCTTGTGAAATTTGAAGTGAATATAAGTCTTGAAAAATGGGTGAAATTAAAGTGAACATAAATATTAAGAAAGTTTGATGAAATTTGAAGTGAATATAAGTCTTCAGAAAATCGGATGAAATTTGAAATGAATATAAGTCTTCAGAAAATCTGTTGAAAATTAAAGTGAACAATAATCTTGAAAATCGATTAAATTTGAAGTAATATAAATCTTTAAAATCGTTGAAATTGAAGGAATATAAGTCTTTGTAAATCTGGTGAAATTTGAATGAACATATTCTTTAAGACATGATCGGTGAAATTAAAGTGAACATAAAGCTTAAGACAATCTGATGAAATTTGAAGTGAATATAAATCTTTTGAAAATCTGATGAAATTTGAAGTGAATATAAGTCTTTAGAAAATCTGGGGAAATTTTAAGTGAATATAAAGTCTTCAGAATATATGGTGATAATTGAAGTGAACATAAATCTTAAGATAATCTGATGAAATTTGAAGGAAATATAAACCTTAAAAAAATCTGATGAAATTTGAGGTAAATAAAATCTTCTTAAAATCCCGTGAAATTTGAAATGAATATAAGTCTTCAAAAAGTCTGGTGAAAATTGAAGTGAACATAAATCTTAAGATAATCGTTAAATTTGAAGTGAATATAAATCTTAAGAAAAATCCGATGAAATTTGATGTGAATATAAGTCTTTAGAAAATCTGGTGAAATTTAAAGTGAACATAAATCTTAAGATAATTTGATGAAATTTGAAGTGAATATAAATCTTCAGAAAATAAGGTGAAATTTGAAGTGAATATAAGTCTTCTGAAAATCTGGTGAAAATTGAAGTGAACATAAATATTAAGATAATCTGATGAAATCGAAGTGTGAATATAAGTCATCTGGAAATTTGATGAAATTTGAAATTAATATAAGTCTTCCAAAAATCTGGGGAAATTTTAAATGAATATAAGTCTTTAGAAAATCTGGTGAAAATTGAAGTGAACATAAATCTTAAGATAATTTGATGAAATTTGAAGTGAAAATAAATCTTAAGAAAATATGATGAAATTTGCAGTAAATAAAAATCTTAAAAAAGTCAGATGAAATTTGAAGTGAATATAACTCTTTAGAAAATCTTGTGAAATTTGAAGTGAATATAAGTCTTCAGAAAATCTGGTGAAAATTAAAGTGAACATAAATATTAAGAAAGTTTGATGAAATTTGAAGTGAATATAAGTCTTCAGAAAATTTGATGAAATTTGAAATGAATATAAGTCTTCAGAAAATCTGTTGAAAATTAAAGTGAACAAAAATTTTAAGACAATCTGATTAAAGTTGAAGTGAATATAAATCTTTAGAAAATCTGATGAAAATTGAAGGAAATATAAGTCTTTATAAAATCTGGTGAAATTTGAAGTGAACATAAATCTTTAGAGAATCTGGTAAAAATTAAAGTGAACATAAAGCTTAAGACAATCTGATGAAATTTGAGGTGAATATAAATCTTTTGAAAATCTGATGAAATTTGAAGTGAATATAAGTCTTTAGAAAATCTGGGGAAATTTTAAGTGAATATAAGTCTTCAGAATATCCGGTGAAAATTGAAGTGCACATAAATCTTAAGATAGACTGATGAAATTTGAAGTGAAAATAAATCTTAAGAAAATATGATGAAATTTGAAGGAAATATAAATCTTAGAAAAATCAGATGAAATTTGAATTGAATATAAGTCTTCATGAAATCTGATGAAATTTGAAGTGAATATAAGTCTTCAATAAATCTGGTGAAAATTAAAGTGAATATAAATCTTAAGATAAATTGATGAATTTTGAAGTGAATATAAATATTTAGAAAATCTGGTGAAAATTAAAGTGAATATAAATCTTAAGAAAATCTTAAGAAATTTGAAGTGAATATAAAGTCTTTAGAAAATCTGGTGAAAATTGAAGTGAACATAAATATTAAGATAATCTGATGAAATTTGAAGTGAATAAATCTTATGAAAATCTGATGAAATTTGAGATGAATATAAGTCTTCAAAATATCTACGGAACTTTTATGTGAATAAGTCTTCAGAAAATATTGTTAAATTTGAAGTGAATAGAAGTCTTCAGAAAATCCGTTGAAAATTGAAGTGAACAAAAATATTAAGAAAATTGGATGAAATTTGAAGTGAATATAAGTCTTCAGAAAATCTGATGAAATTTGAAGTTAATATAAGTCTTCAGAAAATCTGGTGAAAATTAAAGTTAACATAAATCTTGAGACAATCTGATGAAATTTTAAGTGAATATAAATCTTAAGAAAATATGATGAAATTTGAAGGAAATATAAATCTGAAAAAAAAACAGATGAAAGTTGAAATGAATATATGTCTTCAGAAGATGTTGTGAAATTTGAAGTGAATATAAGTCTTCAAAAAATCTGGTGAAAATTGAAGTGAACATAAATCTTAAGATAATCTGATGAAATTTGAAATGATTATAAATCTTTAGAAACTCTAATGAAAATTGAAGGAAATATAAATCTTCAAAAAAAAATATGAAATTTGAAGTGAATATAAGTCTTTAAAAATTCTGTTGAAATTTCGAATGAACATAAGTCTTCAAAAAATGTGATGAAATTTGAAGTGAATATAAGTCTTCATGAAATCTGATGAAATTTGGAGTGAATATATGTCTTCAATAAATTTGGTGAAAATTAAATTGAATATAAATCTTAAGATAATTTGATGAATTTTGAAGTGAATATAAATCTTCAGAAAGTCTGGTGAAAATTAAAGTGAATATAAATCTTAAGATATCAGGAGAAATTTTAAGAGAATATAACTCTTCAGAAAATCTTGAGTAAGTTGAAGTGAATATAAGTCTTTAGAAAATCTGGTGAAAATTTAAGTGAACATAAATATTAAGATAATCTAATGAAATTTGAAGTGAATAGAAGTTTTCCGAAAATCTGATGAAAATTTGAAGTGATTATAAATCTTTAGAATATCTGATGATAATTGAAGGAAATATAAATCTTAATAAAAATGATGAAATTTGAAGTGAATATAAGTGTTCAGAAAATGTGGTTAAAATTAAAGTGAATATAAATCTTAAGATAATTTGATGAATTTTGAAGTGAATAAAAATCTTCAGAAAATCTGGTGAAAATGGAAGAGAACATAATTATTAAGATAATCTGATGAAATTTGAAGTGAATATTAGCCTTCAAAAAACCTATGGAAATCTTAAGTGAATATAAATCTTAAGATAATCTGATGAAATTTGAAGTGAACATAATCCTAAGATAATCTGATGAAATTTGAAGTGAATATAAATCTTTATAAAATTTGATGAAATTTTAAGTGAATACAAGACTTCAGAAAATTTTATGAAATTTGAAGTGAATATAAGTGTTAAGATAATCGGATGAAATTTTAAGTGAATATAAATCTTAAGGATGAAAATTGAAGGAAATATCAATCTTAAAAAATCTAATGAAATTTAAAGTGAATATAAGGTATCTGAAAATCTTGTGAAATTTAAAGTGAATATAAGTTTTCAGAAAATCTAGTGAAAATTGAAACGAACATAAATCCTAAGATAATCTTATGAAATGGGAAGTGAATATAAGTCTTTAGAAAATCTGATTAAATTTTAATTAAATATAATTCTTCCAAAAAATCTGATTAAAATTGAAGTGAAAATAAATTTTAAGATAATTTGATGAAATTTGAAGTGAGTTTAAAACATTAGAAAATACGATGAAATTTGATGGAAATATAAATTTTAAAAAAATCTAATGAAATTTGAAAAGAATATAAGTCTTCATAAAATCTGATATAAATTTAAGTGAATATAAGTAATTCGAAAATCAGGTGAAAATTAAAGTGAATATAAGACTTCAGAAAGTTTGATGAAATTTTAAGTGATTATAAGTCTTTACAAAATGTGATGAATTTTGAAGTGAATATAAGTCTTTAGAAAATCTAGTGAAAATTGAAGTGAACATAAATCTTAAGATAATATGATATAATTTGAAGTGAATATAAGTCTTCTAAATTTTTTTATGAAATTTGAAGTGAATATAAGTCTTTAGAAAATCTGATGAGATTTTAAGTGAAAATAAGTCTTCGGAAAATTTGGTGAAAATTAAGTAAACATAAATCTTAAAATAATCTGATGAAATAGAGTGAATATAAGTCTTTAGAAAATCTGATGAAATTTGAAGTGAATATAAATCGTAAGATAATCTGATTAGAATTGAAGCGAACATAAATTTTAAGATAATTTGGTGAAATCTGAAGTGAATATAAAACTTAAGAAAATACGATGAAATTTGAAGGAAATATAAGTTTTAAAAAAATCTTATGAAATTTGAAATGAATATAAGTCTTCATAATCTCTGATAAAATTTAAGTGAATATAAGTCTTCGTAAAATTATGTGAAAATTAAAGTGACTATATGAATTCAAAATTTTTTATGAAATTTGAAGTGAATATAAGTGTTCAGAAAATCTAATGAAATTTGAAGTGAATATAATTCTTTAGAAAATATGGTGAAAATTGAAGTGAACATAAACCTTACGATAATCTGATAAAATTTGAAGTGAATATAAGTCTTCAGAAATTTTTTATGAAATTTGAAGTGAATATAAGTCTTTTGAAAATATGGGGAGAAAATTGAAGTGAACATAAATCTTAAGATAATCGGATGGAATTTGAAGTGAATATAAATCTTAAGGATGAAAATTGAAGGATATATAAATCTTAAAAAATCTAATGAAATTTGAAATGAATATAAGGTATTAGAAAATCTGGTGAAATTTAAAGTGAATATAAGTCTTCAGATAATCTGGTTAAAATATAAATGAACATAAATCTGAAGATAATCGGATGAAATAGAAAGTGAATATAAGATTTAAAAAATCTGATGAATTTTGAAGTGAATATATGTCTTTGGAAAATCCTATTAAATTTTAATTGAATATAAGTCTTCAGAAAAATCTGATTAGAATTGAAGTGAACATAAATTTTAAGATAATCTGATGAAATTTGAAGTGAATATAAAACATAAGAAAATACGATGAAATTTGAAGGAAATATAAATTTTCAAAAAAACTAATGAAATTTGAAATGAATATAAGTCTTCAGAAAATCTGTTAAAATTTAAGTGAATATAAGTCTTCGTAAAATCTTTTGAAAATTAAAGTGAATATTACACTTCAGAAAATTTGATGAAATTTGAAGTGAATATAAGTGTTCAGAAAATCTGGTTAACATTAAAGTGAACATAAATCTTAAGATAATCGGATGAAATTTGAAGTGAATATAAATCTTAAGGATGAAAATTGAAGGAAATATAAATCATAAAAAATCTAATGAAATTTAAAGTGAATATAAGACTTCAGAAATTCTGGTGAAAATTGAAACTAACATAAATCTTAAGATAATCTGATGAAATAGAAAGTGAATATAAGACTTTAAAAAATATGATGAATTTTGAAGTAAATATAAGTCTTTAGAACATCTGATTAAATTTTAATGAGATATAAGTCTTAGAAAATGGGTTATAATTTGGTGAACATAAAGTTTAAGATAATAGGTGAATTTGAGTGGTATAAAACTTAAGAAAATACGATGAAAATTGAAGGAAATATAAATTTTTAAAATATCTAATGAAATTTGAAATGAATATAAGTCTTCATAAAATCTGTTAAAATTTAAGTGAATATAAGTCTTCGTAAAATCTGGTGAAAATTAAAGTGAATATAAGACTTCAGAAAATTTGATGAAATTCGAAGTCAATATAATTGTTTAGAAAATCAGATGAAATTTGAAGTGAATATAACTCTTTAGAAAATCTGGTTAAAATTGAGGTGAGCATAAATCTTAAGATAATTTGATAAAATTTGAAGTGGATATAAGTCTAAAGAAATTTCTTATGAAATTTGAAGTGAGTATAAGTCTTTAGAAAAATCTGATGACATTTTCAGTGAATATAAGTCTTCAGAAAATATGGGGAGAAGATTGAAGGGAACATAAATCTTAAGATAATGTGATGAAATTTGAAGTGAATATAAATTTTAAGGATGAAAATTTAAGGAAATATAAAGTCTTCAGAAAATATGGAGTGAATATAAGTCGTAAGAAAATATGGAGAAATTTAAATTGAATATAAGTCGTAAGAAAATATGGGGAAAATTGAAGTGAACATAAATGTTAAGATAATGTGATGAAATATAAAGTGAATATAAGTCTTTAGAAAATCTGATGAAATTTGAAGTGAATATAAGTCTTTAGAAAATCTGATTAAATATTAAGTGAATATAAGTCTTCAGAAAAGTCTGGTGAAAATTGAAGTGAACATAAATTATAAGATAATCTGATAAAATTTGAGGTGAATATAAATATTAAGAAAATCTGATGAAATTTTAAGGAAATAATTTTTTTTTAAAAATCTAATGAAATTTGAAATGAATATAAGTCTTCCAAAAATTTGATAAAAATTGAAGTGAATATAAGTCTTCAGAAAATCTGGTGAAAATTAAAGTGAATATAAGATTATCTAATGAAAGATGATGTGAATATAAGTCTCAGAAAATATGATTATATTTGTAGCGAATATAAGTCTTCAGAAAATTTAATGAAATCTTAAGTGAATATAAGTTTTTAGAAAAACTAGTGAAAATTGAAGTGAACATCAATCTTAAGATAATCTGATGAAATTTGAAGTGAATATAAATTTTTAGTAAATCTGATGAAATTTGACGGCAATAAAATACTTTAAAAAAACTAATTAAATTTGAAACGAATATAAGTCTTCGGAAAATCTGGTAAAATTTGAAGTGAATATAAGTCTTTAGAAAATTTGATGAAAATTGAAGCAAACAAAAATCTTAAGATAACCTGATGAATTTTGAAGAGAATATAAGTCTTCAGAATATCTGATGAAATTTAAAGTGAATAAAAGTCTTTAGAAAATCCAATGAAAACTGAAGCGAACATAAATCTAAAGATAATCTGATGTAAATTGAAGTGAATGTAAGTCTTCAGAAAATTTGATGCAATTTGAAGTGAATATAAGTCTTCAGAAAATATGGTGAAAATTTAAGTGAACATAAGTCTTAAAAATTATACTATGAATTTGAAGTAAATATAAGTCTTGAGAAAATCAGATGGGATTTTAAGTGAATATAAGTCTTCAGAAAATCTAGTAAAAACTGAAGTGAACCTAAATCTTAAGATAATCTAATGAACTTTGAAGTGAATACAAGTCTTCAGAAAATATGATGAAATTTGAAGGAAATATAAATCTTAAAAAAATATGATGAAATTTGAAGTGAATATAAGTCTTCAGAAAATCTGAAAAAATTTGAAGTGAATATAACGCTTCAGAAAATCTAGTGAAAATTGAAGTGAACATATATCTTAAGATAATCAGGTGAATTTTAAGTGAATATAAGTCTTTCGATAATCTGATGAAATTTGAATTGAATATTAGTCTTCAGAAAAAATCTGAAGAAATTTGAATTAAATATATGTCTTCAAAAAATCTGTTTAATATTAATGTGAACAGATATATCTTAAGATAATCAGATAAAATTTGAAATGAATATAAATGTTAAGGATGAAAACTAAAAGAAATATAAATCTTAAAAAAATCTAATGAAATTTTAAGTGAATATAAGTCTTCGAAAAATCTGGTGAAAATTGAAGTGAACAAAAATTTTATGATAATCTGATAAAATTTGAAGTGAATATAAGGCTTCAAAAAATCTAGTGAAAATTGAAGTGAACATAAATCTTAAGTTAATCTGATGAATTTTGAAGTGAATATAACTCTTCAGTAAATCTAATAAAACTTGCAGTGAATATCAGGCTTCAGAAAATCTAGTGAAAATTGAATTGAACATATATCTTAAGATAATATTATGGATTTTTTAGTAAACATACGTCTTTCGTAAATGGATGAAATTTGAAGTGAATATAAGTGTTCAAAAAATATGATAAATTTTAATTGAATATAAGTCTTCAAAAATTCTTTTTAAAATTAATGTGAACATAAATCTTAAGATAAACGGAACAAATTCAAAGTGAATATAAATCTTAGGGATGAAAATTGAAGGAAATATAAATCTTAAAAAAATCTGATGATGTTTGAAATGAATATAAGTCTTCAGAAAATCTGATGAAATTTTAAGTGAATATAAGTCTTCGAAAAATCTGGTGAAAATTGAAGTGAACAAAATTTGTATGATAATTTGATGAAATTTTAAGTGAATATAAATCTTAAGAAAATCTGATGAAATTTGAAGGAAATATAAAATTTAAAAAAATCTAATGAAATTTGAAATGAATATAAGTCTTCATAAAATCTGACAAAATTTGAAGTGAATATAAGTCAACGGAAAATCTGGTGAAAATTTAAGTGAATATAATTCTTTAGAAAATATGATGAAGTTTTAAGTGAATATAAGTCTTCTGAAAATTTGGTGAAAATTGAACTTAACATAAATATTTAGATATTCTGATGAAATACGAAATGAATATAAGTCTTCACAAAATATTATAAAATTTGAAGTGAATATAAGTCTTCAGAAAAAATCTGAAGAAATTTTAATGGAATAATAGTCTGCAGAGAATGTGGTTAAAATTAAAGTGAACATAAATCTTAACATAATCGGATGAAATTTGAAGTGAATATAAATCTTAAGAATGAAAATTGAAGGAAATATATATCTTGAAATAATCTGATGAAATTTCAAGTGAATATAAGTCTTCAGAGAATCTGGTGAAAATTGAAGTGAACATAAATATTAAGATATTCTGATATAATTTGAAGTGAATATAAGTCTTCAAAAAACTTGGTGAAAAATGAAGTGAACATAAATCTTAAGTTAATTTGATCAATTTTGAAGTGAATATAAGTCTTCAATAAATCTTATAAAATTTGAAGTGAATATAAGGCTTCAGAAAATCTAGTGAAAATTGAAGTGAACATATATCTTAAGATAATCTGATGAATTTTTTAGTCAATATAAGTCTTTCGAAAATTTGAAGAGAATATAAGTCTTTAGAAAAAATCTCATGAAATTTTTATTGAACTTTAGTCTTAAACAAATCTGGTTAAAATTAATTTGAACATAAATCTAAAGATAATCGGATGAAATTTGAAGTGAAAATAAATCTTAAGGATGAAAATTGAAGGAAATATGAATCTTAAAAAAATCTGATGAAATTTTAAGTGAATATAAGTCTTCGAAAAATCTGGTGAAAATTGAAGTGAAAATAATTTTTAAGAGAATTTGTTGAAATTTGAAGTGAATATAAATCATAAGAAAATCTGATGAAATTTGATGGAAATATAAATTTTAAAAAAATCTTATGAAATTTGAAATGAATATAAGTCTTCATAAAATCTGATAAAATTTAAAGTAAATATAAGTCTTAAGAAAATCTTGTGAAAATTTAAGTGAATATAATTCTTTAGAAAATATGATGAAGTTTTAAGTGAATATAAGTCTTTTGAAAATCTGGTGTCAATTGAAGTGAACATAAATCTAAAGATATACTGATGAAATTTGAAGTGAATATAAGTTTTCAAAAAATCAAAAAAAATTGAAGTGAATATAAGTCTTCAGAAAATCTGGTGAAATTTGAAGTGAACATATATCTTAAGATATTCTGATGAAATTTGAAGTGAACATGTGTCTTCAAAATATCTGATAAAATTTGAAGTGAATATAAGGCTTCAGATAATCTAGTGAAAATTGTAGTGAACATATATCTTAAGTTAATCTGATGAATTTTGAAGTGAATATAACTCTTCAGAAAATCTAATAAAACTTGAAGTGAACATAAGGCTTCAGAAAATCTAGTGAAAATTGAAGTGAACATATATCTTAAGATAATACGATGGATTTTTTAGAAAATATAAGTCTTTCGAAAATCTGATGAAATTTGAAGTGAATATAAGTCTTCAAAAAAATATGATGAAATTTTAATTGAATATATGTCTTCAAAAAATCTTTTTAAAATTAATGTGTACATAAAACTTAAGATAAACGGATGAAATTCAAAGTGAATATAAATCTAAAGGAAGAAAATTGAAGGAAATATAAATCTTAAAAAAATCTAATGATGTTTGAAATGAATATAAGTCTTCAGAAAATCTGATGAAATTTTAAGTGAATATAAGTCTTCGAAAAATCTGCTGAAAATTGAAGTGAACAAAAATTTTATGATAATTTGATGAAATTTGAAGTGAATATAAATCTTAAGAAAATCTGACGAAATTTGAAGGAAATATAAATTTTAAAAAAATCTAATGAAATTTGAAATGAATATAAGTCTTCATAAAATCTGATAAAATTTGAAGTGAATATAAGTCATCGGAAAATCTGGTGAAAATTTAAGTGAATATAATTCTTTAGAAAATATGTTGAAGTTTTAAGTGAATATAAGTCTTCAGAAAATTTGGTGAAAATTGAAGTTAACATAAATATTAAGATATTCTGATGAAATATGAAGTGAATATAAGTCTACACAAAATCTTATAAAATTTGAAGTGAATATACGTCTTCACAAAAAATCTGAAGAAATTTTAATGGAATAATAGTCTGCAGACAATGTGGTTAAAATTAAAATGACCTTAAATCTTAACATAATCGGATGAAATTTGAAGTGAATATAAATCTTAAGGATGAAAATTGAAGGAAATATATATCTTGAAATAATCTGATGAAATTTCAAGTGAATATAAGTCTTCAGAGCATCTGGTGAAAATTGAAGTGAACATAAATATTAAGATATTCTGATAAAATTTGAAGTGAATATAAGTCTTCACAAAATTTGGTGAAAAATGAAGTGAACATAAATCTTAAGTTAATCTGATGAATTTTGAAGTGAATATAAGTCTTCAAAAAATCTTTTAAAATTTGAAGTGAATATAAGGCTTCAGAAAATCTAGTGAAAATTGAAGTGGACATATATCTTAAGATAATCTGATGAATTTTTTAGTCAATATAAGTCTTTCGAAAATTTGAAGAGAATATAAGTCTTTAGAAAAAATCTCATGAAATTTTTATTGAACTTTAGCCTTAAACAAATCTGGTTAAAATTATTGTGAACATAAATCTTAAGATAATCGAATGAAATTTGAAGTGAAAATAAATCTTAAGGATGAAAGTTGAAGGAAATATGAATCTTAAAAATAAATTTGAAGTGAATATAAGTCTTCGAAAAATCTGGTGAAAATTGAAGTGAACATAATTTTTAAGAGAATTTGTTGAAATTTGAAGTGAATATAAATCATAAGAAAATCTGATGAAATTTGATGGAAATATAAATTTTAAAAAAATCTTATGAAATTTGAAATGAATATAAGTCTTCATAAAATCGATAAGTTTGAGTAAATATAAGTCTTCGGAAAATCTTGTGAAAATTTAAGTGAATATAATTCTTTAGAAAATATGATGAAGTCTTAAGTGAATATAAGACTTCTGAAAATCTGGTGTCAATTGAAGGGAACATAAATCTAAAGATATACTGATGAAATTTGAAGTGAATATAAGTCTTCAAAAAATCAAAAAAATTTGACGTGAATATATGTCTTCAGAAAATCAGGTGAAATTTGAAGTGAACATAAATCTTAAGATATTCTGATGAAATTTCAAGTGAACACGAGTCTTCAAAAAATCAAAGAAAATTTGAAGTCAATATAAGGCTTCAGAAAATCTAGTGAAAATTGAAGTGAACATAAATCTTAAGTTAATCTGATGAATTTTGAAGTGAATATAACTCTTCAGAAAATCAAATAAAACTTGAAGTGAATATAAGGCTTTAGAAAATCTAGTGAAAATTGATGTGAACATATATCTTAAGATAATATGATGGATTTTTTAGTAAATATAAGTCTTTCGAAAATCTGATGAAATTTGAAGTGAATATAAGTCTTCAAAAAAATATGATGAAATTTTAATTGAATATATGTCTTCAAAAAATCTTTTAAAATTAATGTACATAAAACTTAAGATAAGCGGATGAAATTCAAAGTGAATATAAATCTAAAGGAAGAAATTGAAGGAAATATAAATCTTAAAAATCTAATGATGTTTGAAATGAATATAAGTCTTGGAAAATCGATGAAATTTTAAGTGAATATAAGTCTTCTAAAAATGGTGAAAATTGAAGTGAACAAAATTTTAAGATAATTTGATGAAATTAAGTGAATATAAATCTTAAGAAAATCGGTGAAATTTGAAGGAAAATAAATAAAAATCTAATGAAATTTTGAAAAAGTCAGATAAAATTTGAAGTGAATATAAGTCATCGGAAAATGGTGAAAATTTAAGTGAATATAATTCTTTAGAAAATATGTTGAAGTTTTAAGTGAATATAAGTCTTCAGAAAATTTGGTGAAAATTGAAGTTAACATAAATATTAAGATACTCTGATGAAATATGAAGTGAATATAAGTCTTCACAAAATCTTATAAAATTTGAAGTGAATATAAGTCTTCAAAAAAAATCTGAAGAAATTTTAATAGAATAATAGCCTGCAGACAAGGTGGTTAAAATTAAAGTGAACATAAGTCTTAACATAATCGGATGAAATTTGAAGTGAATATAAATCTTAAGGATGAAAATTGAAGGAAATATATATCTTGAAATAATCTGATGAAATTTCAAGTGAATATAAGTCTTGAGCATCTGGTGAAAATTGAGTGAACATAAATATTAAGATATTCTGATAAAATTTGAAGTGAATATAAGTCTTCACAAAATTTGGTGAAAAATGAAGTGAACATAAATCTTAAGTTAATCTGATGAATTTTGAAGTGAATATAAGTCTTCAAAAAATCTTTTAAAATTTGAAGTGAATATAAGGCTTCAGAAAATCTAGTGAAAATTGAAGTGGACATATATCTTAAGATAATCTGATGAATTTTTTAGTCAATATAAGTCTTTCGAAAATTTGAAGAGAATATAAGTCTTTAGAAAAAATCTCATGAAATTTTTATTGAACTTTAGTCTTAAACAAATCTGGTTAAAATTAATTTGAACATAAATCTAAAGATAATCGGATGAAATTTGAAGTGAAAATAAATCTTAAGGATGAAAATTGAAGGAAATATGAATCTTAAAAAAATCTGATGAAATTTTAAGTGAATATAAGTCTTCGAAAAATCTGGTGAGAATTGAAGTGAACATAATTTTTATGATAATTTGATGAAATTTGAAGTGAATATAAATCTTAAGAAAATCTGACGAAATTTGAAGGAAATATAAATTTTAAAAAAATCTAATGAAATTTGAAATGAATATAAGTCTTCATAAAATCTGATAAAATTTAAAGTAAATATAAGTCTTAAGAAAATCTTGTGAAAATTTAAGTGAATATAATTCTTTAGAAAATATGATGAAGTTTTAAGTGAATATAAGTCTTCTGAAAATTTGTTGTAAATTGAAGTGAACATAAATCTAAAGATATACTGATGAAATTTGAAGTGAATATAAGTCTTCAAAAAATCAAAAAAATTTGACGTGAATATATGTCTTCAGAAAATCAGGTGAAATTTGAAGTGAACATAAATCTTAAGATATTCTGATGAAATTTCAAGTGAACACGAGTCTTCAAAAAATCAAAGAAAATTTGAAGTCAATATAAGGCTTCAGAAAATCTAGTGAAAATTGAAGTGAACATAAATCTTAAGTTAATCTGATGAATTTTGAAGTGAATATAACTCTTCAGAAAATCAAATAAAACTTGAAGTGAATATAAGGCTTTAGAAAATCTAGTGAAAATTGATGTGAACATATATCTTAAGATAATATGATGGATTTTTTAGTAAATATAAGTCTTTCGAAAATCTGATGAAATTTGAAGTGAATATAAGTCTTCAAAAAAATATGATGAAATTTTAATTGAATATATGTCTTCAAAAAATCTTTTTAAAATTAATGTGTACATAAAACTTAAGATAAACGGATGAAATTCAAAGTGAATATAAATCTAAAGGAAGAAAATTGAAGGAAATATAAATCTTAAAAAAATCTAATGATGTTTGAAATGAATATAAGTCTTCAGAAAATCTGATGAAATTTTAAGTGAATATAAGTCTTCGAAAAATCTGCTGAAAATTGAAGTGAACAAAAATTTTATGATAATTTGATGAAATTTGAAGTGAATATAAATCTTAAGAAAATCTGACGAAATTTGAAGGAAATATAAATTTTAAAAAAATCTAATGAAATTTGAAATGAATATAAGTCTTCATAAAATCTGATAAAATTTGAAGTGAATATAAGTCATCGGAAAATCTGGTGAAAATTTAAGTGAATATAATTCTTTAGAAAATATGTTGAAGTTTTAAGTGAATATAAGTCTTCAGAAAATTTGGTGAAAATTGAAGTTAACATAAATATTAAGATATTCTGATGAAATATGAAGTGAATATAAGTCTTCACAAAATCTTATAAAATTTGAAGTGAATATAAGTCTTCAAAAAAAATCTGAAGAAATTTTAATAGAATAATAGCCTGCAGACAAGGTGGTTAAAATTAAAGTGAACATAAGTCTTAACATAATCGGATGAAATTTGAAGTGAATATAAATCTTAAGGATGAAAATTGAAGGAAATATATATCTTGAAATAATCTGATGAAATTTCAAGTGAATATAAGTCTTCAGAGCATCTGGTGAAAATTGAAGTGAACATAAATATTAAGATATTCTGATAAAATTTGAAGTGAATATAAGTCTTCACAAAATTTGGTGAAAAATGAAGTGAACATAAATCTTAAGTTAATCTGATGAATTTTGAAGTGAATATAAGTCTTCAAAAAATCTTTTAAAATTTGAAGTGAATATAAGGCTTCAGAAAATCTAGTGAAAATTGAAGTGAACATATATCTTAAGATAATCTGATGAATTTTTTAGTCAATATAAGTCTTTCGAAAATTTGAAGAGAATATAAGTCTTTAGAAAAAATCTCATGAAATTTTTATTGAACTTTAGCCTTAAACAAATCTGGTTAAAATTATTGTGAACATAAATCTTAAGATAATCGAATGAAATTTGAAGTGAAAATAAATCTTAAGGATGAAAGTTGAAGGAAATATGAATCTTAAAAAAATCTGATGAAATTTGAAGTGAATATAAGTCTTCGAAAAATCTGGTGAAAATTGAAGTGAACAAAAATTTTATGATAATCTGATAAAATTTGAAGTGAATATAAGGCTTCAAAAAATCTAGTGAAAATTGAAGTGAACATAAATCTTAAGTTAATCTGATGAATTTTGAAGTGAATATAACTCTTCAGAAAATCTAATAAAACTTGAAGTGAATATAAGGCTTCAGAAAATCTAGGGAAAATTGAAGTGAACATATATCTTAAGATAATATGATGGATTTTTTAGTGAATATAAGTCTTTCAAAAATCTAATGAAATTTGAAGTGAATATAAGTCTTTAAAAAAATATGACGAAATTTTAATTGAATATAAGTCTTCAAAAAATCATTTTTAAATTAATGTGAACATAAATCTTAAGATAAACGGATGAAATTCGAAGTGAATATAAATCTAAAGGATGAAAATTGAAGGAAATATAAATCTTAAAAAAACTCTGCTGATGTTTGAAATGAGTATAATCTTTAGAAAATCTGATGAAATTTTAAGTGAATATAAGTCTTCGAAAAATCTGCTGAAAATTGAAGTGAACAAAAATTTTATGATAATTTGATGAAATTTGAAGTGAATATAAATCTTAAGAAAATCTGATGAAATTTGAAGGAAATATAAATTTAAAAAAAATCTAATGAAATTTGAAATGAATATAAGTCTTCATAAAATCTGATAAAATTTGAAGTGAATATAAGTCTTCGGAAAATCTGGTGACAATTTAAGTGAATATAATTCTTTAGAAAATATGATGAAGTTTTAAGTGAATATAACTTTTCAGAAAATTTGGTGAAAATTGAAGTTAACATAAATCTTAAGATATTATGATGAAATATGAAGTGAATATAAGTCTTCACAAAATCAGATAAAATTTGAAGTGAATATAAGTCTTCAGAAAAAATCTCAAGAAATTTTAATGGAATATAAGTCTTCAGACAATGTAGTCAAAATTAATGTGAACATAAATCTTAATATAATCGGATGAAATTTGAAGTGAATATAAGTCTTCAGAAAATCTGATGAAATTTTAAGTGAATATAAGTCTTCGAAAAATCTGGTGAGAATTGAAGTGAACATAATTTTTATGATAATTTGATGAAATTTGAAGTGAATATAAATCTTAAGAAAATCTGATGAAATTTGAAGGAAATATAAATTTTAAAAAAATCTAAAGAAATTTTAAATGAATATAAGTCTTCAAAAAATCTGATAAAATTTGAAGTGAATATAACTCTTCGAAAAATCTGGTGAAAATTGAAGTGAACATAATTTTTAAGAGAAATTGTTGAAATTTGAAGTGAATATAAATCATAAGAAAATCTGATGAAATTTGATGGAAACATAAATTTTAAAAAAATATTATGAAATTTTAAATGAATATAAGTCTTCATAAAATCTGATAAAATTTGAAGTAAATATAAGTCTTCGGAAAATCTTGTGAAAATTTAAGTGAATATAATTCTTTAGAAAATATGATGAAGTTTTAAGTGAATATAAGTCTTCTGAAAATTTGTTGTAAATTGAAGTGAACATAAATCTAAAGATATACTGATGAAATTTGAAGTGAATATAAGTCTTCAGAAAATCAAAAAAATTTGAAGTGAATATAAGTCTTCAGAAAATCTGGTGAAATTTGAAGTGAACATAAATCTTAAGATATTCTGATGAAATTTGAAGTGAACATGAGTCTTCAAAAAATCTGATAAAATTTTAAGTGAATATAAGTCTTCAGAAAATTTGCTGAAAATTGAAGTGAACATAAATCTTAAGTTAATCTGATGAATTTTGAAGTGAATATAACTCTTCAGAAAATCTAATAAAACTTGAAGTGAATATAAGGCTTCAGAAAATCTAGGGAAAATTGAAGTGAACATATATCTTAAGATAATATGATGGATTTTTTAGTGAATATAAGTCTTTCAAAAATCTAATGAAATTTGAAGTGAATATAAGTCTTTAAAAAAATATGACGAAATTTTAATTGAATATAAGTCTTCAAAAAATCATTTTTAAATTAATGTGAACATAAATCTTAAGATAAACGGATGAAATTCGAAGTGAATATAAATCTAAAGGATGAAAATTGAAGGAAATATAAATCTTAAAAAAATCTGATGATGTTTGAAATGAATATAACTCTTCATAAAATTTATGATGATTTGCTGAAATTTGAAGTGAATATGTCTTTAGAAAATCTGATAAAAGTTGAAGTAAATATAAGTCTTCAAAAACAATCTAAAGAAATTTTAAGTGAATATAATTCTTTAGACAATCTGATGAAATTTTAAGTGAATATAAATCTTAAGGATGAAAATTGAAGGAAATATAAATCTTAAAAAAATATGATGAAATTTTAATAGAATATAAGTCTTTAGAAAATCTGGTGAAAATTGAAGTTAACATAAATCTTAAGATAATCTGATTAAATTTGATGTGAATTTAAGTCTTTAGAAAAAATCTACTGAAATTTTAATTGAATATAAATCTTAAGAAAATGTGGTTAAAATGAAAGTGAACATAAATCTTAAGATAATTTGAAAAAATTTTAAGTGAATATAAATCTTAAGCATGAATATTGAAGGAAATATAAATCTTAAAAAAATTATGAAGAAATTTGAAGTGAATATAAGTCTTTAAAAAATCAGGTGAAAATTGAAGTGATCGTAAATGTAAAGATAATCTGATGAAATATAAGGTGAATATAAGTCTTTAGAAAATCTAATGAAATTTGAAGTGAATATACATCTTTCGAAATTCAGATTAAATTTTAAGTGAATATAAGTCTTCAAATAAATCTGGTGAAAACTGAAGTGAACATAAATTTTAATTTAATCTGATGAAATTTTAAGTGAATATAAATCTTAAGAAAATCTGATGAGATTTGAAGGAAATTTAAATTTTGAAAAAATCTAATGAGATTTGAAATGAATGTAAGTCTTCATAAAATATGATAAAACTTGAACTGAATATAAGTCTTCTGAAAATCTGGTGAAAATTAAAGTGAATATAAGTCTTCTACAATATGATAAACTGATGAATTTGGAAGTGAATATAAGTATTCTGAAAATATGGTGAAAATTGTATTGAACATAAATCTTAAGAGAATCTAATGAAATTTGAAATGAACATAAATCTAAAGATAATCTGATGAAATTTGAAGTGAATATAAGTCTTTAGAAAAGCCGATGAGATATTAAGTGAATATAAGTCTTTAGAAACTCTGGTGAAAATTGAAGTGAACATAAATCTTAAGATAATCTGCTGAAATTTGAAGTGAGTATAAGTCTTTAGAAAATGTGATGAAATTTGAAGGAAATATAAATCTTAAATAAATTTGATGAAATATGACGTGAATATTAGTCTTCAGAAAATCTAGTGAAATTTAAAGTGAATAAGTCTTCAGAAAATCTAGGGAAAATTGAAGTGAACATAAATCTTAAGATAATCTGATGAAATTTGAAGTGAATATAAATCTTAAGAAAATATGATGAAATTTGAAGGAAATAATTTTTTTTTAAACTAATGAAGTTTTAAATGAATATAATCTTCAAAAAAACTTGTAAAATTTGAAGTGAATATAAGTCTTAAGATAATCTAGTGAAATTTGAAGTAAATATAAGTCTTCGATAAATTTAATGAAATTTGAAGTGAATAAGTCTTCACAAAATCTAATGAAATTTGAAGTGGATAGAAGTCTTCAGAAAATCTGGTGAAAATTGAAATAAACATAAATCTTAAGATAATCTGATGAATTTTGAAGTGAATATAATTCTTCAGAATATCTGATGAAATTTGAAGTGAATATAAGTCTTGAGAAAATCTAATTAAATTTTAAGTAAATATAAGTCTTTAGAAAAATCTGGTGAAAATTGAAGTGAACATAAATTTTAATATAATCTTACGAAATTTGAAGTGAAGATAAATGTTAAGAAAATTTATTAAAATTTGAAGGAAATATAAATTTTAAAAGAATCTAATAAAATTGGAAATGAATGTAAGCGTTCATAAAATCGATATAATTTGAAGTGAATATAAGTCTTCAAAAAATCTTGTGAAAATTTAAGTGAATATAAATCTTAAGATAATCTGCTGAAATTTAAAGTGAATATAAGTCTTTAGAAAATTTGATGAAATTTGAAGGAAATATAAATCTTAAATAAATTTGATGAAATATGACGTGAATATTAGTCTTCAGAAAATCTAGTGAAATTTAAAGTGAATAAGTCTTCAGAAAATCTGTGGAAAATTGAAGTGAACATAAATCTTAAGATAATCTGATGAAATTTGAAGTGAATATAAGTCCTTATGAAAATCTGGTGAAATTTGATGAAATTTGAAGTGAATATAAGTCTTCAGAAAATCTAATGAAATTTGAAGTGAATATAAGTCTTCAGAAAATATGGTTAAAATTGAATTAAACATAAATCTTAAGATAATCTAATGAATTTTGAAGTGAATATAAGACTTTAGAAAATCTAATGAAATTTTAAGTGAATATAAGTCTTCAGAAAAACTATTGAAAATTGAAGTGAATATAAATCTTAAGATAATCTGATGAAATTTGAAGTGAATATAAATCTTAAGAAAATCTGATGAAATTTGAAGGAAATAAATTTTTTATTCAAAATCTAATTAAATTTTAAATGAATGTAAATCTTCAGAAAAACTTTTAAAATTTGAAGTGAATATATGTCTTAAGAAAATCTGGTGAAATTTAAAGTAAATTTAAGTCTTTAGAAAATTTGATGAAATTTGAAGTGAATATAAGTCTTCACAAAATCTAATGAAATTTGAAGTGAATAGAAGTCTTCAGAAAATCTGGTGAAAATTGAAGTAAACATAAATCTTAAGATAATCTGATGAATTTTGAAGTGAATTTAATTCTTCAGAATATCTGATGAAGTTTGAAGTGAATATAAGTCTTGAGAAGATCTAATTAAATTTTAAGTGAATATAAGTCTTTAGAAAAATCTGATAAAATTTGAAGGAAATATAAATTTTAAAAGAATCTAATAAAATTGAAATGAATGTAAGCGTTCATAAAATCTGATATAATTTGAAGTGAATATAAGTCTTCAAAAAATCTTGTGAAAATTTAAGTGAATATAAATCTTGAGAAATTTTTTATAAAATTTGAAGTGAATATAAGTCTTTAAAATCGATGAGATTTTAAGTGAATATCAGTCTTCAGAAAATCTGGTGAAAATTGAAGTGAACATAAATCTTAAGATAATCTGCTGAAATTTAAAGTGAATATAAGTCTTTAGAAAATTTGATGAAATTTGAATGAAATATAAATCTTAAATAAATTTGATGAAATATGACGTGAATATTAGTCTTCAGAAAATCTAGTGAAATTTAAAGTGAATAAGTCTTCAGAAAATCTAGGGAAAATTGAAGTGAACATAAATCTTAAGATAATCTGATGAAATTTGAAGTGAGTATAAGTCTATAGAAAATATGGTGAAATTTGATGAAATTTGAAGTGAATATAAGTCTTCAGAAAATCTAATGAAATTTGAAGTGAATATAAGTCTTCAGAAAATATGGTTAAAATTGAAGTAAACATAAATCTAAAGATAAACTGATGAATTTTTAAGTGAATATAAGACTTTAGAAAATCTAATGAAATTTTAAGTGAATATAAGTCTTCAGAAAAACTATTGAAAATTGAAGTGAATATAAATCTTAAGATAATCTGATGAAATTTGAAGTGAATATAAGTCATAAGAAAATCTGGTGAAACACTGCTTGAGGCTCCAACTCCAAGCCAAAAGCGCCACCAAGAAGTAAAACTTCCCCCCCACTCGCTCCAAACTCATCTCTACAGACAAACAATTTGAAACAAACAATTACCGGCAGTGTTTCACGCACATGTCGCATACAACGAGATTAAACACACTAACAACTTGGTCGGACCGACACAGCTCTGATACCACTATTGTAACACCCAATTCTACCCAAAGTTTTATATGCAATAATCGGGTAATTTTAAAATTTCATAAATTAAATCTTGGTTACACCATCAAAACAACTCACTTTAAAAGCAGTTTACTTTAAAGTATAAATTTCGGATACATAGCATCGAGGAAAACATAAATTGATTCATAGAAATCAAAACATCTCCTTTATAAAACTTCCTCATCAAAATCATGTTTTCTGAATTATGGTTCTTATTCACAAAAGGAATAATAATAAAACAACAACAACAAGGCGACATAAACATTTCCCCACGGTACTACGTATCGAGGCGACACCGACTCGACTAATAGACTATAGACTCGTCTTCATAACACCACGTTACCATATATAGAGTAGCATGAAACAAGTAAAGGGTGAGATACTCCAAAACATATAATTAAGGCATGATAAAAATATATATATATATATATATATATATATATATATATATATAGTTTAATTACAAAGGTATAGATTAATAAGTGTAATTCCAACACATAATCAAAACTCACTTACTTTACTCGTCATCCTAATGTGTATAATCTACACTATATCACGTAACCTCCTCGGCATAAAGCGTTGCAACAACACATAACCCTCCGTCACCAGAATAAATCACGAGCTAATACATCACTAATTAACATGGTAGTCTTAAACAACAACATCAACCAACAACATTAAATAATGCTAGTAATATAAACAACATAACAAATCATCATAAATTGGCTAAAGCCCATCTTCTTTTGGCATAAAGCTCATCTTAAGCTTTTGGCATAAAGCCCATCTTCACAACATCATCACAAACATCATCACATCATATATCATGCAATTCAATATCATCCCTCAATCAACAAAAACCAACGCCAAACAACTCAAACATAAACATAACAGAGCTCCATGAGACACAACTATGTTATGCATGTGGTACCCATCGCTTTGTCCGTAATTAGGGACACTTGGCATAAAGCCGATCTTAGCTCGGCATAAAGCCATCATCGCTTGGCATAAAATCCCTCTTCGCTTATGAAATGTATGTGACTCGACAATAAAACAACACCACACAAAACAACATCTTCGCTCATTCAAATTGGCATAAAGCCCACTTCGCCATAATTTATCCAAAACAAGATAAATATATCATCGCATTATAATTGCATTGAGCAAACATAATAATAAATTCACCAAAGTCATGCATTCACAAATCGGAAGCATATATTAACAACATCAATTTAATCATCACATCATCATGTACAAAACATATATCATCGCATTGCATATCAACAAGTATTCGTTAATAAATACACCGTCGCAAATCTTACGTTTATTAACACCGCATCGTTATCAATTAATTCACTAAATTCCGAAAATGGAAAAAAATAGACAAAACGTCCATAATCGTTGCGAAAGTAATTCCTAATAACCGGTATTAATCATAATCGTCAACGTCGAAAATGGATTGTCCATACGTGCCTTAAATCCACTAAAACAAAATCCGGTTCAATTTACCGTAATTTAGCCTATTTCGGTTAAAGCGTAAAAATCGTAATTTCTAAAAACTAACCTCACTACTACGTTCTACCGTCAAACTTAGCTCACGTCAATTTTGTTGAATTGAGACAACTTGCTCATAATTCTCGGAAAATCGGGTCCCAAATTTAATCGGCTAACTTATGTCCTATTTATATTTTATTAATACCAACTAGTGGTATATGAATTAAATAAAATTTGAAGCAACAGAAACCATTTCTTAAAATTATGCAGGAAATATAAATTTGACAGAAAAACCGAAAATGGAAAAAACTAGCAAAACAATAATCCACGAAAATTCCATTTCATCCCTTCAAAATGGGACGCACGTCCCAGCAAGCTACATAAAATGGGGACGGCTGCCTTAGCAATGGGTACCTCCTTCCAATTCCTTTTTTTTTTTCTTTTTTCCATTCCCTGCATTTTTTTCTTTCATTTCATACAGTATCACATTTTGTTTTCTCTTTTCATTTACTGTTATGTTTTTCTTTTTCATTTTCCATTACTATTTTCATTTCTATTTTATATTTTCATTTCTATTTTATATTTTCATTTCTATTTTTCCAAACACTACAACACTAGCAACAATTCATCTATAATCTGTACTCCTCATCCAACTTCTCCATACTATCACAACAATCAACCAACAAAATCATAAAACTCTACTATCAATTTTTCTTCAATTCAAACTAAACCCACCAAACATCTCTTATCACTAACTCACCATCTCTTTTCATCAACACAACATATAAACCTCAAATACAACATCAAAACATACTTCTACCATCCATTGAAAATTTCAACAACAACAACAACACAACACCAAAACAATGGCAAACTATAACCCCATGGATCAAAATACTAATTATTCCTAAATCCACAACATATCTATCAAACCCTAACTATATGGAAAGGAAAATCAAACCCCTTACCTCTAGCTTGGTTGATTGCAAGATGCTCCATCAAAGCCCCAACCTCAAACTCTTGCTCATGATCTTCCCCATCTTCTCCTCCTTGCTCTTCTTCTCAAAACCCTTTTCTTTCTCTCAAACTCTCAAGTTTCTAATCTTGGATTTTGTTTTTACAAATGGGAAGAAATGAGGAAAATGGCTTATATAAGTTATGTTTCTTACTAGCTTCCTCACTTTCTCATGTTTGGCTTTGGTGTGTTATGAATGGAAAGAAAATGAGGAGAAATGGTTTATAATGTGTTTCTTAGTTGAAAACTCAATTCTCATCAATTACTCCTCACACCCCTAACCAATTCTTATAATATAACACATTAATAACATTTACCAATATTATTTATTCAATCAATTAAAATAATTTCGGGGAATTATATATCGGATCCGAATAATATTTTACCGGGCCGAACGGAACGTCGCCAGATAAATTAATAGATATATTAATTAATATAATTATTCTCGTCGCAAAATAAGCATTGATCGGTAACTTGAAAATATTAATATATCTTAATATTAATTAAAAACGGGCGTTACAACTCTCCCCCACTTAGAAAATTTTCGTCCTCGAAATTCAACCAAAACGAACAAATCGGAACATGCCTACGCATTCGTTCACATAATCCTTGCGTCAATTAAACCACATAAAAAGTACACCAAACACAAGGGTATCTCCCTAACCACAACGTCTAGACAAGAACAACCATGCCGAGATGCAAAGCCCATACAATGCACCCGACAACCAACTAACACCCAACAACTAAACAAGTCGTAAGCACACCGGTTCGCTCGAAAACCAAACAAACAAGATCGATACTGTCCTAACGTCTCAATCATAGAATTAGCCACACACTCGAACCGACATCTCGGAAACGAGTCATCAAAGATAGGAACATAAAGTCCTACAACACAACACCGTCACCATCGCTAAAACGAAAACAACAAAATGGTTATACAAACCAAAACTGAAATAGTCAAAATAGGGTAAAACCACGCGTGCAACACAAACATGAAAAGATGCTCTCATTCCAAAAAATCACAAGGTCACATCATCCCTGTAGATTACCAACGTACCACCCTTGAAAACAACAAGTTATACAAACATAACCGAACAACGATACACCACTCACTCTAGGGCTTATACAGACGACTTGCGACTATAACTTCACTAGTCCAAAACCAACAATTCTCGCATACTCGCTAACAATTCAATGCTCGGTGTCTAAACCATGTTGCGTCACCTTAATGCATAAGATGCCAACCATAAAACAACTTGGTTAAACCTCAACTTTACAATCACTCAAAATGGATGCGTTCAAAGCGTACACCCATCCAGACACCTCGCAACGTCAGCTTCATCAACTCGAAGAATCACTCTTTCATAACTTTCCACCGTCCCAAGTGGTAACTCAATCACAACACTCTCTCGAGAACTCTACTTATCAACGTCATCTCTTACCCCTGCAATTACAACATAGGTTGGACTTAGAACCATAACCTAAACTTTATGGAATCCAACACGAATGCCGTCGCGACCGACTTTAGTCACAATTAGAACATTCTCCTTAAAAAAAACATCAATTATCTTAAGGTATCTGGTGTAACACCCCAATTCTACCCAAAGTTTTATATACAAAAATCAGAGTAATTTAAAATTTCATAAAGTAAATACTGAGGCGTTACACCTTCAAAAAACAACGCACTTTAAACAGTTTGTCTTAAAGCATAAATCTCGGATACATAGCATCGCTGGAAAACATAAAATGATTCATAGAAATCAAAACACCTCCTTTTATTAAACTTCTTCATCAAAATCATGTTTTCATAATTTATGGTTCTTATTCACAAAAGGAATAATAATAAAACAACAACAACAAGACGACATAAATATTTCCCCGAGTGCTACGTATCGGGAGGCGACAGGCTCGAGCTAACGGCTATAGACTCGTCTTTAACACGTTACCAATATATAGGGCAATGAAACAAGTAAAGGGTGAGATACTCCAAAACATATAATTAAGGCATGATAAAATATATATATATATATATATATATATATATATATATAGTTTGAATTATAAAGGGTATGGATTAATAAGTGTAATTCAACACATAATCAAAACTCACTTACTTTACTCTTCATCCTAATGTATAATCTACACTATATCAACATGACCTCCTCGGCATAAAGCGTCGCAACAACACATAACCCTCCGTCACCACAGATAAATCGTCACGAGCTAATACATCACTAATTAACACGGTAGTCTTAAACAACAACATCAACCAACAACATTAAATAATGCTAGTAATATAAACAACATAACAAATCATCATAAATTGGCTAAAGCCCATCTTAGCTTTTGGCATAAAGCCCATCATCACACATCATCACAAACATCATCACATCATATATCATCGCAATTCAATATCATCCATCAATCAACAAAACCCAACGCCAAACAACTCAAACATAAACATAACCGACTCATGAGACACGACTATGTTATGCATGTGGTACCCATCGCTGTCGTAATTAGGGACACTTGGCATAAAGCGATCTTAATCGGCATAAAAGCCATCATCGCGGCATAAAAGCCCTCTTCGTTTATGAAATGTATGTGACTCGACAATAAAACAAACACAACACAAAACAACATCTTCGCTCATTCAAATTGGCATAAAGCCCACGCCATAATTTATCAAAACAAGATAAATATATCATCGCATCATAATTGCATTATGCAAACATCACTAATAAATTCACCAAAGTCATGCATTCACAAATAGGAAGCATATATCAACAACATCAATTTAATCATCACACCATCATGTACAACACATATATCATCGCATTGCATATCAACAAATTCATTAATTTATTACACGTCATTATTAATTAATTACTAAAATTCCGAAAGCGGAAAATAGTCAAACACCTATAATCGTCAAACCATTCCTAACAACGGTATTAATCATAATTGTCGACGTCGAAATCGGATTGTCCATCGTACCTTAAATCTAATAAAACACCGTCCGATTCAATTTTACGTAAATTGGCCTATTTCGGTCGTCTCGTAAAAACTCATAATTTCGAAAACTAACTTCACCACTACGTTCTACGTCAAAATTAGCTATGCGTCAATTTTCGTTGAATTGAGACAACTTGCTCCGTCTTGATCCAAATCGGAAAATCGAAACATAATCGGGTTCTAAATTTAATCGGCTATCTTATCCCTAATTATTTTTCATGGTTACCAATTATTACTAGGTGGAATTTGGGTTATGAAATATCTGAAGCTAGTGGGAATTATGGAGAATTTAATGTGATAAAGCAGCAAAATTGCACTTACGGAAAACTAATAACACACGAAATTCATTCTCTCTCCCTTAAAGCGGTGGTCCCTTTCTCTTCATAGCCATGGGCGGCTGCCATGGGCCCCTAAATCCTTCCATGTTTTCCATGTGCTGCGATAGTTCATTCCCATTTTATATTCCTTGTATATCTTCTTTTGGTTTTCATATATACTATTTATATTCTCTTTTCTTTTCTTTTCTTTTTCATTTCCAACTTTCATTTTATTTTATATTTTCATTTTATATTTTCATTTTATATTTTCATTTTATATTTTCATTTTATAAATCATACACTACTACTAATAACCTCACTCCATAATTTCTTCACCTAGTACAATATTTTCTACAATCAATCAACTAAACCCTATAACCCAACTATCAAGTTTTCCTCAATCAAACTAATTCCACCAACCCAACAACAAAGTAAATCAAACCATCAAACACCCAACTCAAACCTCAACACCAATTTTCAACTCCTCTAAACATTTCAACAATCACCCAATAAAACTCATAAAATCAATCTATCAATTTTCTCCCAATTCAAACTACAACCACCCAACATCTCTTATCACTAACTCACCATCTCTTATCATCAACACAACATATATACCTCCATTACAACATCAAACATATTTATACCATCCATTGAAGTTCAACAACAACAACAACAAAACACCAAAACAATGATAAACTATAAACCCCATGAATCAAAATACCAATTTTTCCTAAATACATAACATATCTATCAAACCCTAACTATATGGAAAGGAAAATCAAACCCCTTACCTCTAGCTTGGTTGATTGCAAGATGCTCCATCAAAGCCCCAACCTCAAACTCTTGCTCATGATCTTCCCATCTTCTCCTCCTTGCTCTTCTTCAAAACCCTTTTCTTTTCTCTCAAACTCTCAAGTTTCTATTCTTGGCTTTTGTTTTACAAATGGGAAGAAATGAGGAAAATGGCTTATATAAGTTATGTTTCTTACTAGCTTCCTCACTTTCTCATGTTTGGCTTTGGTGTGTTATGAATGGAAAGAAAATGAGGAGAAATGGTTTATAATATTTCTTAGTTGAAAACCAATTCTCATCAATTACACTCCTAACCAATTCTTACAATATAACACATTAATAATATTTACCAATATCATTAATTCAATCAATTAAAATAATTCCGGAATTAAATATCGGATCCGAATAATATTTTACCGAACGAGCGGAATAAAAACTCGAACCGAACACAGCGTCAGGATAAATTAATAGATATATTAATTAATATGAATATTCTCAAATGCAAGATAAATATCGATCGGTGATTGAAAATACTAATATATTTTAATATTAATTAAAGCAGGCGTTACAACTCTCCCCATTTAACTTTTCGTCCTCGAATTTTAACCCAAACAGACAAAGCGTGACATGCCTCGCATTCGTCCACATAATCCTCGCGTCAATTAAACAACATATAAAATATACCAAACACAAGGGTATCTCCTAACCACGCGTGCGGAAAGAACAACCATGCCAAGATGCAAAGCCCATACAATGCACCCGACAACCAACTAACACCCAACAACTAAACAAGTCGTAAACACACCGGTTCACTCGAGAACCAAACAAACAAGATCGATACCATCCTTACGTCTCAACCATAGAATTAGCCACACACTCGAACCGACACCTCGGAAACGAGTCACCAAAGATAGGAACATAAAGTCCTACAACACAACATCGTCACCATCGCTAAAACGAAAACAACAAAATGGTTATACATACCAAAACTGAAACAGTCAAAATAGGGTAAAACCACGCGTGCTACACAAACATGAAAAGATGCCTTCATACACGCATAAGCACAAACTCAAGAATTACACCTGCAGTTACCGCTCTCATACTCCACGAAATTACAAAGCAGGTTGAACTTAGAACCATAACATAAACTTTATGGAACCAAACACGAACACGGCCGACTTCATTACAATAGAGAGCGTCCTCCCTTATAAAACATCAATCATCTTAAGGTACCTGTGGTTACCAACCATCACAAAATTCCTTACCCTCAAGACTTATCTTAGTCACAAACCAATAATCCACCACAGCTATTAGTATCCGACAATTTCTATATGTTAGTAGTGAACAAACCCTTAATAACCTTGAGCTTAGTCTCGACAAGCGTCCCAAGACCCATGCAACATTCTTCAAAATAGCAAAATCCCAAATCAAACATACTTGGGTTAACATGACATCAACATACTAAACTCGACACCATGAAGTCTCTTTATAGATTGCCTCAAACTTGAATCGTCTTCAACAATTCCAATCCCTCGTCGTTAACATCACTTCTAAAATTTCAAATGAGCCAACCGCATCAAACTTAACTCACAAGTCGGCAATTTTCCTTATGAAATTCAAATCTCTCCAAGGTAGCAATACACTTTTCCAACTCCATGTTGAAATACATCTTAAGTCAAAATGAAATATCCGTCGCCATGAGAAGGTTCTTGATGCAAAACAAAACCAAAATCAAGCATTAGCTAAACTTTCCACAGGCTCAAACAAATTAAACACCATTTAGAGTCAAAAAGCGACTCAACCATCTCGGGTCAAAATACCCACGATTAATACCAACTTGTAAAGATCTTCCGATCAAACTCACCAAGTTAACCATCCAAAACAAAGGAAATTCTAAGCCACGAAATAACTCCTTGAAGTCTTCTACAAGATACAAAATAAATCTTGTGAATTGTCCAAAATATCACCGTCTAAGTCACTTACTTAAAGCACTTCGTCCAGCAGTTCAAAATTCTCTCTTTAGAATACTCTCACGCAGTCTAACTTCTCGATAGCATAAGCTCGGATGCTTGCTACAATTCCTTAACTTGATGTAGACAAATAATGTCCAAGAACACGAAATAACTCTTATAGCTACTCATGAGTCTTTGTGAACATTCAAAATCACACACGCATTAGTCACACTAATGACATCAACCAAATAGGACCAAACACTATCCCAAAGCATTGTCTAAACATCTTGACTCTCACACTAACTCGTAGACAACGAGACTTCACATCGATCTCACTAAACAGAAAAGTTCCAAGTGGCTGACTCATTCCAAATATCAATCCTTGCAAGTAGACACTTGCCCTAAATATCCACTTCGTTCCTTGACTACAAGCGACACCAATTCGGGTAACCTTTTGCTCTACGAGCAACATAAGCTGGAGCACTCCACGGCGAACCACAGAACAAACAAACCTACTAAAACCAATCCTCAAGTTGACTCTTCAACTCTTTTCGAAATAAACATCTCTAAAGGATACATCGAATCACAACTAGGTCCAGAAACTAAATCCATCAAAACTTCACTTCGCACTACAGCGGTACTTCACTCACATCTCCACAATAAGCTTGGAAGAATCGAGCGAAGTCAAACATCAAAATCTTGCTTCTCATCAAAATCCAAATTCGCTCCAACTCAGTAACCATGCACCACCTTGTGCCAACACATCTACTTTATACACTATTAAGTGGAAGACAAGTCTATCCCAACCAACACATTCACTACTATCAACAAGAGATTAAGGATGATCGGTCCCTCAATTTGTCAATAGAGCGATTGACAATCATGATGGTGACATAAACCATCTCTACCAACTGTGAGTCTTCAAACTTACACTTCAAGTTACAAAACTTGCTTGGGCTCCATCCCAACCCTGGCGCTCACCAAGTAAAACTTCTCCCCACTTGTTTCAAACTCATCTGCTGGATAAACAATTTGAAACAAACAAGTACCAGTGTTTCACACATACAACAAGATTAAACACACTAATAATTCGTGAGACCGACCGACCTCTCTGATACCACTATTGTAACACCCATTCTACCCAAGTTTTATATACAAAAATCAGAGTAATTTAAAATTTCATAAAGTAAATACTGAGGCGTTACACCTTCAAAAACAACGCACTTTAAACAGTTTGTCTTAAAGCATAAATCTGGATACATAGCATCATTGGAAAACATAAAATGATTCATAGAAATCAAAACACCTCCTTTTATTAAACTTCTTCATCAAAATCATGTTTTCATAATTTATGGTTCTTATTCACAAAGGAATAATAATAAAACAACAACAACAAGGCGACATAAATATTTCCCCAGGTGCTCGTGTCGGGCGACAGGCTCGACTAACATGACTATAGACTCCGTCTTCATAACTTTGCGTTACCAATATATGGTAGCAATGAAACAAGTAAAGGGTGAGATACTCCAAAACATATAATTAAGGCATGATAAAATATATATATATATATATATATATATATATATATATATATATATATATATATTTGGAATTATAAAGGGTATGGATTAATAAGTATAATTCCAACACATAATCAAAACTCACTTACTTTACTCTTCATCCTAATGTGTATAATCTACACTATATCATGTAACCTCCTCGGCATAAAGCGTCGCAACAACACATAACCCTCCGTCACCAAAAATCGTCACGAGCTAATACATCACTAATTAACACGGTAGTCTTAAACAACAACATCAACCAACAACATTAAATAATGCTAGTAATATAAACAACATAACAAATCATCATAAATTGGCTAAAGCCCATCTTTGGCATAAAGCCCATCATCACAACATCATCACAAACATCATCACATCATATATCATGATTCAATATCATCCATCAATCAACAAAACCCAGCCAAACAACTCAAACATAAACATAACCGACTCCATGAGACACGACTATGTTATGCATGTGGTACCCATCGCTTTGTCGTAATTAGGGACACTTGGCATAAAGCCGATCTTGGCTCGGCATAAAAGCCATCATCGCTTGGCATAAAAGCCCTCTTCGTTTATGAAATGTATGTGACTCGACAATAAAACAAACACAACACAAAACAACATCTTCGCTCATTCAAATTGGCATAAAGCCCACATCGCCATAATTTATCCAAAACAAGATAAATATATCATCGCATCATAATTGCATTATGCAAACATCACTAATAAATTCACCAAAAGTCATGCATTCACAAATAGGAAGCATATATCAACAACATCAATTTAATCATCACACCATCATGTACAACACATATATCATCGCATTGCATATCAACAAGTTCATTAAATAAATATGCAAATCTTACGTTTATTCACACGCATCATTATTAATTAATTCACTAAATTCGAAAGCGGAAAATAGTCAAACACCTATAATCGTCACGAAAACCATTCCTAACAACGGTATTAATCATAATTGTCGGTCGAAATCGGATTGTCCATACGTGCCTTAAATCTAATAAAACACCGTCCGATTCAATTTTACCGTAAATTGGCCTATTTAAGGTCGTCTCGTAAAACTCATAATTTGAAAACTAACTTCACCACTACGTTCTACCGTCAAAATTAGCTAACGCGTCAATTTTCGTTGAATTCGGACAACTTGCTCGTGAGAAATCGGAATCGAATCGAAACATAATCGGGTTCTAAATTTAATCGGCTATCTTATCCCTAATTATTTTTCATGGTTACCAATTATTACTAGGTGGAATTTGGGTTATGAAATAATCTGAAGCTAGTAGAATTATGCGGAGAATTTAATGTGATAAAAGCAACAAAATTGCACTACAGAAAACTAATAACACACGAAATTCATTCTCTCTTTCCCTTAAAGCCGGGGCGTCGTCCCTTTCTCTTCATAGCCATGAGGCTGCCCATGGGCCCCTAAATCCTTCCATGTTTTTCCATGTACTGCGATAGTTCATTCCACACATTTTATATTCTTTGTATATCTTCTTTTGGTTTTTCATATATGCTATTTATATTCTCTTTTTCTTTTCTTTTCTTTTTTCATTTCCAACTTTCATTTTTATTTTATATTTTCATTTTATATTTTCATTTTATATTTTCATTTTATATTTTCATTTTATAAATCATACACTACACTACTAATAACCTCACTCCATAATTTCTTCACCTAGTACAACTTCTCTAAATATTTTCTACAATCAATCAACTAAACCCTATAACCCAACTATCAAGTTTTTCCTCAATCCAAACTAATTCCACCAACCCTAACAACAAGAAATGGAAATCAAACCATCAAACACCCAACTCAAACCTCAACACCAATTTTCAACTCCTCTAAACATTTCAACAATCACCCAATAAAACTCATAAAATCAATCTATCAATTTTTCTCCCAATTCAAACTACAACCACCCAACATCTCTTATCACTAACTCACCATCTCTTATCATCAACACAACATATATACCTCCATTACAACATCAAACATATTTATACCATCCATTGAGAAGTTCAACAACAACAACAACAACCAAAACACCAAAACAATGATAAACTATAAACCCCATGAATCAAAATACCAATTTTTCCTAAATACATAACATATCTATCAAACCCTAATTATATGGAAAGGAAAATCAAACCCCTTACCTCTAGCTTGGTTGATTGCAAGATGCTCCATCAAAGCCCCAACCTCAAACTCTTGCTCATGATCTTCCCCATCTTCTCCTCCTTGCTCTTCTTCTCAAAACCCTTTTCTTTTCTCTCAAACTCTCAAGTTTCTATTCTTGGCTTTTGTTTACAAATGGGAAGAAATGAGGAAAATGGCTTATATAAGTTATGTTTCTTACTAGCTTCCTCACTTTCTCATGTTTGGCTTTGGTGTGTTATGAATGGAAGAAAATGAGGAGAAATGGTTTATAATATTTCTTAGTTGAAAACCCAATTCTCATCAATTACTCCTCACACTAACCAATTCTTACAATATAACACATTAATAATATTTACCAATATCATTAATTCAATCAATCAAAATAATTCAGGAATTAAATATCGGATCGAATAATATTTTACGAACAGACGGAATAAAACTCGGACGAACACAACGTGTAGATAAATTAATAGATATATTAATTAATATGAATATTCTAAATAAAGATAAATATCGATCGGTAATTGAAAATACTAATATATTTTAATATTAATTAAGAGCAGGCGTACAACACTGGGCTACAAAGTCACAAAATTCTTTACCGTCAAGACTTATCTTAGTAGTAATCTAATAATCCACCGCGACCATTAGTATCCGACGAAATCCATAAGTTGGTAGTGAACAAATCCCTAATATCCTTCTGAGCTTAATCTCAACAAGTGATTCAAGCAAACATGCAACATTCTTCATAGTAATAAAATCCCAAATCAGATATACTTGGGTTATCCGCGACATCAACATACTAAGCTCGACAACAGACAAAGTCTCCTTATAGATTGCACTCAAACTTGAATCGTCTTCAACAATTCCAATCCCCTCGTTGTTAACATCTACACCTCTAAAATTCCAAATGATCACAACAACATCAACCTCTAACTCACAAGTCCGACAATTGTTCCTTATGAGATTCAAATCGTTCCAAGGTAGTAATACACTTTTCCAACTCTATGTTGAAATACATCTTAAGTCCAAAATGGAATATCACGATCATGGTTCTTCAGTACTAAACAAACCAAAATCAAAGCATTAGCTAAACTTTCCAATGGCTCAAACAAATTAAGCACCATGAGAGTCAAGTAGCGACTCGACCATCTCGAGTCAAAATACACGAGTAATACCAACTTAAAGATCTTCCATCAAACTCACAAAGCTAACCATCCAAAACAAAAGAACTTCAACTCAAAATAACCCTTGAAGTCCTACAAGTCACAAAATAAATCTTAGCGAATTGTCCAAAATATCATCGTCTAAGTCACTTACTTAAGCACTCTCGTCTAACAATTCAAAATCACATCTTTAGAATACTCGGCATGCAGATGTAACTTCCTTGATAGCATAGCGGCTGGGATGCTTGCCACAATTTCTTGACTTGATGCACGAACTAATTAATATTCATGAACACGAAATAACTCTTACAGCTACTCGGGGTCTGTCGAACATTCAAAATCACACGGCATTAGTCCACTAATGACATCAACCAAATATCGGGACCAACACACTATCCCAAAGCATTGTCTAAACATCTTGACTCTACACTAGCAGTGGTGCCGGACCTGCATCGATTTCACTAAACGCAAAAATTCTAAATGACTGATTCATCCAAATATCAATCCCTGCAAGTAGACACTCGTCCTCAATATCCACTCCGTTTCTTGACTACAACGACGCACCAACTGGGCAACCTCTGCTCTTCTCGAACAACACAATGGTAGCACTCCACGGTGACTCGCCCGAATAAACAAACTCTGCTTAGGACGGTCCTCAGTTGACCTTTAACTCTAATCCATAAGAAACATCCCTTAAGGATACAGAATCACAACTAATTCGAACTAAATCATCAAAACTTCATTCGCACTCTGCAATCCCTCCATCTTCATAGCAGGCTTGGAAGAATCACAACAAAAGCTCGCTTGACAAAATCTTGTTTCTCATCAAAATCCAAATTAGCCTCTGACTTAAGTAACCATGCATCATCTTGGCTAACTCGTCTACTTCACACACTTTAATGGAAAGACAAGTCTCCAACCAACACAATTCCGACTACTATCAACAAGAGATTAAGGATGATCAGGTCCCTCAATTTGTCAATAGGCGATTCGACAATCATGATGGTGACATAAACCATCTCTACCAAGCCACACAATCTTCAAACTTACACTTCAAGTTACTAAAATTAACACTGCTTGAGGCTCCAACCATCCACCACAAGCGCCACCAGTAAAACTTCCCCCACTCGCTCCAAACTCATCTCTGGGACAAACAATTTGAAACAAACAAGTACCGGCGGTGTTTCACACACGTATACGCATATGATTAAACACACTAACAACAGTGCGACGGACAGAGCACACTCACGATACCACTATTGCACCCCAATTCTACTACCCAAAGTTTTATATGCAATAATCGGAGTAATTTTAAAATTTCATAAATTAAATCTT